>OW052248.1:43509786-43522286 GCA_932526585.2 Philonthus cognatus
TTCACAATATTTTAGTGTATTATACGCCTGGCACATGCAGTAAAATTTCGAGTTTAGAAAAGCCTGAACATTTAGTTTGATCACTCCGGTTCTTCAGGCTTACTTTACTTTACTTTACTTTTTACTTTACTTTATTCATGCCAAATAGTACATATGTTACGGTAAATGTGATAAATCGGTTTGTATTAATAATTCCCGGTAATTAATAATACACACCGCGTCGTTTGGTACATGTGATTAATAACACTTATATTATTACACTTACCGGTAATTATTAATAATTCCTAGTGAAACCAGGTAAATTTAATAAAACATCTTATATATTATCATTTAGTTTTATTCTGGCATAATTAACAAAATAAACGACAACTTAACAAACTAAATAATGTAAAATATTTTTTAATAACTTTAACAACAAATAAACAAGAATGAACAAGAAAATAACAGGCTTTAAATAAAAACACCTATTTTTAAATTTCTACATTAATAATAATCATAAACTACTTATTTTTGCAACAAAGGCTTTTGAAAAGCACTTAGAATTGAAAAGCAACTTCGCCCGCACTGTTACAATAGTGAAACCCTTGGCCACCTAAATTTGAGTTCTTGCGAGCACATTCTCTTAAATTTATTTCTATATCCGTTATTTCTATTTCTAAACCTAACCTAACCCAGCCTAACCTAACATAACATAACCTAGCCTAACCTAACCTAACCTAACCTCTGGGGGGTGTCAAGATATAGAAAATCTTAAAACATCTCAACATCTTCCCGTTTACCTACAATTATGTGTGCACGACATTTGCAATTAATGTGACCAACCTACTTCCACGTCGCATAAAATACTTCCTTCACTTGTCACATCTTACTGTCTCCATTTTCTGTTGAGAAAATTATTACATTTACCAATAATTGTTGGGAAGTATTAATACTTACCGGTTCATTTGATTAATTTTCGTAATTTAATCACTTTAACCTCTTTATTTAGTTTGTATTAATAATAAACGGGAATTATTAATACAAACCCGATTTATCACGTTTATCGTAACACATACATACTTTAGACTGGTCAAAAAAATACAGTAATAATATAAATAGAAATAGCTTGTCTAAATTCAAAATTTTACTTCATGCTTAATCAAGGAGTGGTAAATTGAACTCATTAAAAAAAACAACTAATGCTTCAAAACTCATACGCATCGGAATATGTAAACTTAAAAAAAAGTCCTGTATGTTTATATCTGCAGCCCCACCAATCAAAATTCGAGCCGCCGCCACTGGTATTCACTAGTATTAGTACTAGTACTAGTTAAAAATCGATAATTGAAAGAATGTTTACACATAAACAATTTTTGGTATAAAACAGCAAAACATTTTAGAGGCACATTAATTTTTTTATAAAAATGTGTAAAACTAAACAGCATGAAATATTGATGTAAAACAATATTTACATATAAACAACTGTTGGTCACAAAAAATCAATAGATTTTAAAGGCAGTTTTTTTATAGAAATATAAATGTGTGAACTATGTTTATACAAAGCTTGAAATATTGAAGTGCAACAGTTTTCATGCAGCTCACATGAATTTAATTAATTACTCACTGAGGATGGTGTATAATTAATGAAGTCAAAGCGGTAATATTTCAAGTGTAATAAAACTTTTTCCAGCGGAAATGATTATTAATGAATCGCTTTTTGTATGTAATTTTTTTCCACCCGTGATCTGGAACACTCGTCATAATTGGATCGTTCGTTGTCAATCCGGTCGAGTGACAACGGAACAATATCCCAATATTTTCAGCGGATCCAAAATGAATTGATGGCACTTTAAGCTGTTGTAGAATTGAACTATTCATCGATGGATTTTCAATGTTTTTGTTTCGCTTGATTGGATTTATTGTCCATAAAATTATACTTGTGAGATAATTAAAGTGATTCATTTATTTGAAAAAAAAAGTAAAAATATTTAACACTGCAGCTCTGATTTTAAATTGATAAAACTATATAATACTTAGTTATTAATTTCCTCATACAAAAAAACGAATCGTTGGTGCACAAGAAAAGTGACACATCTCAAAAATCCTCCTTTTCGAGTTAAATTATGTAAAATGTTTGGCACTTTAAGCTGTTGTACAAGTCAACTATTCATAGATGAATTTTTAATGTTTTTATTTCGCTTAGTTGGATTTATTGTCCATAAAATGATACTTGTGAGCTAATTAAAGTGATTGATTTATTTAAAAAAAAGTAAAAAAATTCAACACTGTCGTTCTTATTTTAAATTGATAACACTGTATAATACTTAGTCATTAATTTCCTCATAAAAAAAACAAGTCGTCGGTGCACAAGAAAGGTGACAAATCTCAAAAATCCTTCTTTTTGAGTTAAATGATGTAAAATGTTCAAATAAAGGTCACCTTTTATTAGAAAAAAACGACATAAAGATAGTTTCTAAAATACTGGGTAAAGAGACCATGTGTCACTTTGCTGCTGCGAGGGAATTTATGACCCCCACTCAAGATGAACTTTGGCTGGTCAAGTTAACAATATTGTTTTAAATGCCATAGTGCTATGAAACCATCACAATCAAGAAACATTATAACATTCTAGAAAATGTTCGTTTTATAACCTCAAATTACGCAACATAATTTTGAAATCGTTCTTCTGAAAAATGGGAATTTTAGAGATGTGTCACTTTTTTTGTGCACCGAGGACTTGTTTTTTTTATGAGTAATTCAATAACTAAGTTTTATACAGTATTATCAATATAAAATAAGAGTTGCATCAGCTACTGTCTATACGACGCACCATAAATTTAAACCGTTTAGATTTTCACACAATTTTATTTTTTTTACTCTCCAAATAATCACAGACACTCGTACTAAAATTACAAACAATTGTAAAGTATTTATTTCCTCAAGGAAAAATGTTTCAACTGTTTACATTTTTAAAAATTACAGAAAATTAATTAACCCACAAAAAATATTTTAGACGCTGGCACTTAACAATAATAAGTGTAGAAATCAAGAAATTGACTTTTTGAAATAAAAAGTTGTTTTAAAGTTAAATTTAAATAACAAATGAAATTTGTTTCAAGTGATTGTATTAGGAATAATAAGCTTTACTTTTTCGTTTCTTCTACATTTTAAGTGATTGTATTGAGGATAAATAAGCTTTACTTGTTACTTACTTTACTTTAAAATAAAACTACTTTAAAATAAAAATGTGTTTGTTTAAATGACAAATTAAATTTGTTTTATGTGATGGTATTAAAGATTAATAAGCTTTACTTTTTCGTTTCTTGTACAAATTTTTGAAAATTAATTTATATTTACATCAGCCGCACAATTAATGGTAATTCCCTCTAATCCTCTCACTTTGTTTATTTTATTTATATACAGGAAATTTATATACAGGGAATTTTCCTTTCAAGTTTACATATCCTGATGGATACTCTTTTGATGTTCAGGCATTCCTTATTTCTATATAAGTCTTCAGTTTGAAGCTTCTAAGGAGTGTTTCCAATCCTTGATTAAGCATGAAGTAAAATTTCGAGTTTAGAAAAGCCAAAAATTTGGTTTGGTCGCTCCGCGAGGCGGAGCGATCAATACAAATTTTTGGGCTTTTCTAATCTCGAAATTTTACGTCATGCGCCAGGCGTATGAAACACTGATTCAATGTGAAGCTTAAATTATACTGGCTTAGCATTCTTTTTTAGCAGTGTATTTTAAATTTCACAATATTTCAGTGTTTTATACGGGTGGCGCATGAAGTAAAATTTCGAGTTTACAAAAGCCTGAAAATGTGGGTTGGCCGCTCCGCGCTACGCAACTAAAGCAAATTTTCAGGCTTTTCTAAACTCGAAATTTTATTTCATGCTTAGTCTGGGATTAGATACACTTGTTCGAAACTTCAAATTGAATGCTTTTAAAAAGCAATGAATGCCTAAGAATTTTACAGCGCATGCATCGGAATAACCAAATTTCCAGGCTTTTCTAAACTCGAAATTTTACTTCATTCTTAATCAGGGAGTGGAAACACTCGTTAGAAGTTTTAAATTAAACAGTTTTTATAAACACAACGAATGTCTGAAAGTTGTCACATCGAGATATGTATACTTAAAAGAAAAATTCATTGAATACTTGTAATTTCTAAAGTTCAATAAACAATTAATATAACACATTATAAAACTCTTTTACATTAAAATAGACTTTAAATATTTAGAAAAGCTTTACTTTGATCATGGAATTATTTTTAAATTCTACATAATAACATTGAATAATCTATTTGATTATTATATTACAATAGAATATTATAAAAACATAAAAATCCATTAAATATAAATAATGCTTTTGTTAAATTTTTAACAATGTATTGAATGCATCTTTTTGAAATAAAATAAAATTTGCCTTTTAAAGTTCGAATATACGAAAAATCCATACTGTTTTAATAAACTCCATTATTTTATATTCTCTGCTGCATTCGCTGCTTGCAACAAAACCGGAACTGAATTTCCCGTTTACAAAAGTTGAAAGCTCCCATACAGGCAATTAAGGAATAGTTCATTTCGCTTTATTGCTCCTTGCTTCAACATTTCCAGTGATAATAACCCAACAAAGGTCCCGTTTTCTTTTTCGTGAGTGGAGGGCGAAATTTCGGGATTTTTAATCCGTCGACGACGTATAATTGCAGGTGTTCGAAAGGAAACCCAAGGAAGAAAAACTTGCGCCAGGGAAAAGTTTTTCATTAAAGTTTTGCCGACAAGTTTATTTCCTTGGACGCAAATTAGGTGAATACGAAATTAATTAAATTGAGTGTTTTTTGCTTCTAATTGTTTTATTCTTTATTTAGCGGAGAAAGCAAGTAATTGAAGGGTTTCATAAGTAAAGTATATCTGAGATTAAAAGTTCAATTTGTCACGCCCCGACAAATCTAAATTTTCAGGCTTCTCTAAACTCGAAATTTTACTTCCACGACGTATAATTGCAGGTGTTCGAAAGGAAACCGAAGGCAGAAAAACTTGCGCCTGGGAAAAGTTTTTTATTAAAGTTTCGCGGAAAAGTTTATTTCCGTGGACGCAAATTGGGTGAATGTAAAATTAATTAAATTGAATGTTGTTTTTTTTGCTTGTAGTTGTTTTATTCTTTATTTAGCGGGGAAAGCAAATAATTGAAGGGTTTCATAAGTAAAGTATATCTGAGATTTATAATTCATTTCGTCGAGCCCCGAAATATCCAAATTTTAGGGCTTGTCTCAACTCGAAATTTTACTTCAACGACGTACAATTGCAGGTGTTCGAAAGGAAACTGTAGGAAGAAAAACTCGCGCCCAGCAAAAGTTTTTCACTAAAGTTTCGCCGAAAAGTTTATTTTTTCGGACGTAAATTAGGTAAATACAAGCTTAATTAAATTTAGTGTTGTTTCTTTTTGGTATTTGCTTGTAATTGATTTGTTCTTCATTTAGCGAGCAAAGCAAATAATTGAAGGGTTTCATAAGTAAAGTATATCTGAGATTTAAAGTTAATTTTGTCGCGCCCCGACAAATCCAAATTTTCAGGCTTATCTAAACTCGAAATTTCATTTAATGCAGGTGTTCGAAAGGAAACCGAAAGAAAAAAAACTTGCACCGGGGAAAAGTTTTTCATTAAAGTTTCGCCGAAAAGTTAATTTCCTCGAACGCTAATTGGGTGAATGCGAAATTAATTAAATTAAGTGTTGTTTTTTTGTTATTTGCTTCTAATTGTTTTGTTCTTCATTTAGCGGGAAGAGCAAATAATTGTAGGGTTTCATAAGTAAAGTATATCTGAGATTAAAAGTTCATTTTGTCACGCCCCGACAAATCAATATTTTCAGGCTTTTCTAAACTCGAAATTTCACTTAATGCTTAATCAAGGAGTGGAGGACAATCGATAAACTTTACTTCATGCGTCACGCGTATAAAACACTGATTTCATGTTAAATCAGTGTTTTACACGCTTCGCTACGCGACCAAACCAAATTTTCAGGCATTTCTAAACTCGACATTTTACTTCATGCTTAATCAGGGAGTGGAAACACTCGCAAGAAGTTTTAAATTGAACTATAAAAAACAAATGCCTCAACATTTACATGCATCAGAATATGTATACTTGAAAGAAAGATTCCCTGTATAAAAAGTGGATAGGTTTTCGTGTTTGGAATAAACGACAATTATGTGACATTTGAAATTGCTGTTATTGCTGAATTCCAGCTTAAACCAAGTTTAGCTTAGGCTTGTTAAAAATAAAGAAAAATTGAGTTTGCTAATAGTTTATTTATTATATATATATATATATATATATATATATATATATATATATATATATATATAGATGTATATATATATAATTTATTATTTTTACAAAATATAAAATCGAATTAAAAGTAGTTGTTTCAATAAATATTTGGAGACTTGTCTAAGTGAGACTAAATTTTTGCAGAAAGTCCATATTAATTTCAATTCATTTTTACATCTAATTATAAATGACATTTATTCAAGGTCAACGTTATCCAAAATTTGACTGTAGATTTAATGTAGCGTTGTAACTATAATAGAAGTTATAACTTTAAAGTACACGCTTTTCTGTATAACAAAGAAATATTCGTTTTTTTTTGTTTCTATAAAAAAACATATTGATAGGTTTTCTTGTTCGGAATAAACGACAATTAAGCGACACTTGAAATCGCTGTTATTGCTCGATCCCCGGGTTCCTTTAGAAATTCGACAAAAGTGGAAAAGGTCACGTTTCGCAGCCGCCACACGGAAAAATACCGGGATTAAATTTAATCCCCCGTCTGCGTGTAATTGTAAGGGCTCGGTTCAAAGCTCTAGACTCCCTCCCCATTACGAGCAACGAAAAGTTTCCACTAAAACTTTTCACTTTTTCCGCACCCCCCCACACACACACGAATTGAACCGATAATTTTAACCCAAATTGGACCCTTATTGAACACGTGATAAAACACTGACGTGTCAGAGAAAGAAAACTTTAGATTCTAGAGAAAGGGCAAAGGTGTGTTTATTCTCTAATCAGCATTTCTTTTGTTAGAGAATCGAAACTGCAAAAAATGATTGAACTTGATAATTAAAAATTATGCGCTGTTTTTTTTTACTTTCTCGTACAGAGAAACGAATTGGAGTTGAAAAAATAAATCAATCGAGATTTTCTAAAATCAATTATTTTTTTTTAAATGTTTTAAGTGATCAATAAGAACCAAATTAAATTTATTTTCGGAATTAGGTTCGTGTATCTGTCTGTCTGTCTGTATGTCAGCTAATACTATAACTTGACAGGCTAATGAGTTAGACCTATAAAATGTTGTATGCATTTAGCTTCTACACACAAATTCTAGATCTGTATAGGATGCAGCACCTAAGTCAACGATCCGAACGCCTCAGAAATGAACTATCGACATCCATTAAACTATAGAAATACCTAATAATCACTTGATTGTCCACACAAAACTTTAAGACGTCAACTATTTTTCATGTTTGAGGTTATGAAAACTAGAGTTTAAACCGCAGCTTAGCGATAAGCCATGATTGAAAAACACCAAAATGTATTTAAGCCTAGTTTAAATCTAAACTCAGCTTAAGCCATGATTTAATAACTGGGCCTAAGTCATATAAGCTAGCATTAATAAGGGTTGCTATTCATTGGGCTTCTAAAAGTAGGTCGCAATGTTTAAAAGTTTGGGAACCCCACGTTATATCCTATATACTAGAAAGTCCAGGGGAGAACACTTCCGATTTTTTTTCGTTTGTAAAGATGTATTTTTCTAGTTACTGAAATATACGTGCAAAAAATCATCGGTTATGATAGATATGACTTTCTAAAAAGAGGGTCGCAATCTTGTTAACAGTTTGGAAACGCCTGGTTTAAATATTCACCCTTGTATGTATGCAATCTGATTAAATCAATGGTAAACATTAATATTTCTCCCACAATCATCCCGTTACCCTAATCAGCCTGTTATTATTTCAAAACTCGCACTAATTAAAGCCCCTAATCTCCGCAAGGCGGGGAGGGGGATTAAATTTAATCCGAGATCGCGTAATTATAGGTGCACTGGGAACAACTCCGGAGGCCGGCGTCTTAAACTTTTTCATTAAAGGACGCGTTTCTTTTTTATCCTTGTTTCCTCCATAGAGCAGGACAACGGATGCAAATTAGCAATAACAATTAGTACGGGCGAAGTTTTTTCATTAAACTGGGACTTTAATTATATCCGAGAACACAACAGTAATCGATGCCTTCTCCTCCTTCCGAGCAGAAACTTTGGCACATTGTCGCAAATTATTTACGCGTGTAAGCAATCTGCTACATAATTAATGCGCTTTGGATGTGTATTATTTATTCAGTGGTTTTGTTTCAGATAATATTTCATTATTACCTATTATCAATCAAGAAATTTAACGCTTTACACGTAAAAAACGCACAAAATGAAACCATGAAACCAGGTACGCTACATACCAATAAGTGTATATTGGGTTGTATTCAGTGGCGTAGATAGGGCGGGATATAGGGGATCAATCCCACCCTATGAGTTTTTTTTTGCAAATCCAAATTTTCACGCTTTTCTAAACTCGAAATTTTACTTCATCCTTAATCTGGGAGTGAAATACACTCGTTACTTACAGTCACAATAGTCAAAATACAGTCAAAATCAAAGATGTGCAAATACTGTCAGTAAATAGGCGGCTAACCGGGTGACCTAAAGTCAAAATGCCGTAATGGTCGAAGTACTGTGGACAAAGTGATTCAATGTGAAAACACCTTCGTAATAAAAGAATAGTCAACAGAGTCATTGAATGTGCAAATACTGTTTCTAAAAAGGCTAGACGGGTGCCCTAAAGTCAAAATGTCGTAATGGTCGAAGTACTCTAGACAGAGTGATTCAATATGAAAACACCTTCATAATAAAAGAACAGTCGACCAAGTGACTTACAGTCAAAATAATATAATTGTCGAAATACAGTCGACAGAGTGATTAACGTGAGAATATAACTCAAGCGTCACATGACTACATTCCCTCCTATCAGAATCGCTTTTTCCATAGATACATGTTATCATAGCGGTGATAGAATCCTATCACCTTGCTTTGGTCGTTGCTACGAAAATTATTTGTCAAATCTGGCAGTCGATAATTAAAAATGTCAACTGGGCGATGGGGTGAGGTTTCTAAGACGGAAATGTAGTGCAATTCGTTATATTCTTTTATCGAATATAACTCGTGGGATGATTAATAATCGATAATATTTATTCATGAAACCGGAGCAGCACATTCAACTCGCCCTTCGGGATCGTTGAATCTGCAGCTCGGTTTTACTCATGAATATTACCGATGATAATCAGACCACTTGTTATATTACAGCTGAGAATATAACCCAAGCGTCACATGACTACATTCTCTCCAATCAGAATCGATAATATTCATTCATGAAACCGGAGCAGCACATTCTGCAGCCCGGTTTCACTTATAAATATTATCGATGATAATCATACTACTTGTTATATTACAGCTGAAAATACTCTCATAGTAAAAAAATAATTGACCAAGTGACATAACATCAGAATATCGCAATAGTCACAATACAGCTAGAAGAGTGATTTAATGTAAAAATACTGTTATAGTCAAAAGACAGTCGATCAAGTAACTTAACACCAAAATGTCATATTTGCTGAAAAAACAATTGCTCGGTTGATCATTATGAAAATACTGTAATAGTCAAAAGACAGTCGAACTAGTGACATACAGTCAAAATGTCACAATAGTCAAAATACAGTCGACCGAGTGATTAGTATGAAAACACTATTATATTCAAAAGAACGTCGAACTAGTCATTTACAGTCAAAATTTACAGTCAAAATAGTTAACAGTCAATTAAGTGAATACTGTGAAAATACTGTCATAGTCAAAAGACAGTCGAATTAGTGCCTTACAGTCAAAATGTCACAATAGTCAACATACAGTGGATCAATATGAAAATACTGTTATAGTTAAAAGATAGTCGAAATAGTGGTTTACAGTTCAAGTGTCACAATAGTCAACATACAGTCGATCGAGTGAATAATATAAAAATACTGCAATAGTCAAAAGAAAGTCGACCTAGTGACTTACAGTCAAAATATTACAATAGTCAAAACTAGATGTAGGAAGTTCGAATCTTTCATGTTATTCGAATCAACCGAATCGTTCCTTTAAAGTGATTTTTTCTTTATAAATCGTTCGTAATCGAATCACTTGTAATAATTATTATAATGATAATAAAACTCCGGTGCCTGGAAGTTATCTTGCAAATATTATGTGATTTGTCTCATAAGTAGAGAACAAACATCAGCTGATGAAATTACGCTTCCTTATTTGCAGTGAACAGACAAATTTACACTAAATTTAGACCTAAAAAGAACATTACTATTACATAACAGCTTGATTAAATTCGTCGTACAAAATACAAATGAAGACTGGCACAGCGGATTCGTTTCTAAAAGTCGTGAGGAATTGTTTCAACCGAACGAGTTTCCATCGAATGAGTTGAAGTTGTGCGCGGATTCGAGCGAACGAAATAGTCATCCGATTCGGGCGGATTCAGATTCAGATCGCATGCACAAAGCGAAGTGGAAGTCGTGCGCGGATTCGAGCAAACGAATTAGTCATCCAGTTCGGGAAGATTCAGATTCAGATTCAGATCGCATGTACAATGCGGAGTTGAAGTTGTGCGCGGATTCGAGCGAATGAATTAGTCATCCGATTCAGGTGGATTCAGATTCAGATTGCATGTACTAAGCAGAGTTGAAGTTGTGCGCGGATTTGAGCAAACAAATTAGTCATCCGATTTGGGTGGATTCAGATTCAGATCACATTTACAAAGCAGAGTTGAAGTTGTGAGCGGATTTGAGCGAACGAATTAGTCATCCCAATCGGGCCGATTCAGACCGCACGTATAAATCGTTCAGTTGTTCGTCTCGAGTGAATGAATTATTAACGAATCAATTCTTTTCGAAATACGGAATCAGTTCATTCAAATCACCGTACAGAATCCTTCTTTTTGAACCAATTATTTATGAACGACCCGTTTCTAGTCAAGATACAGTCAACAGAGGGATTTCGACATTATGTAACTTAGACTATTATGATTTTATTCAATGAATTTTTTTAATTAACAAACGACTGTTTTTTTTTAATGTTATATTACATTAGGTCACGCTTAAGAACACCACAACTAATTTTTGACTATTGTGAAATTTTAACTGTAAATGTTTAAATGTTATCATACTGAAAAGTAGTTGCAGTTAAAATGTCACAATAGTCAAAAGATTGTTTATTGTAGTGTTTTTAAACGTGACCTAATGTCATAATTATTTTAAAATAACAGTTGTTTGTTAATAAAAAAAAACTCATTTAATAAAGTCATAATAGTCTAAGTAACATAACGTCAAAATACAGTCTATTAAGTAAGTTGCCAAATTTCGTCAAAAACCAGTCGATTGATTTTTGAATCTTGGAGGCGTTCACTTCGTAGTACCTTTTCAATTTGATGTAAAGATAACACTTAACTTTTTTATACCACTTTTATTTTACTTTTGTGACTACTTTCAATTAATCATTGTCAAACTAAGTTTGACAATGATTACTGTGTAATTACCGTTTAATTGAAACTAGTCACAAAAGAAAAATAAAAGTGGTGTAAAAAGTTAAATGTATTCTTTATATCAAAGCAGTCGATTGATTAAATGTTGGGCAGTTGATCAAAATATCATAACAGACTAAATACAACTGTGTCCTTAAATGTCGTAGGTGGTCAAAATGAGTGCTATAACGATTATTTTCCATAGTGAACATATTAAATTATGCTAGATAATAAAAACACAATTTTATTCACATAAAATCTCTTTGTATTTGGTATACTTTCATATTTTCAGCACGGAATGCCGGTGTGTGTGTGCGTGTGTGTCGATAATGACAAGCTACGTTAAAACTATCAATTTTACTTCATGCGCCAAGCGTATAAAACACTATAATATTGTCAAATTTATGTATATTTGAACTTCACTTAAAATCTGTGTTTTATACGCGTGGCGCATGAAGTAAAATTTCGAGTTAAGAAAAGCCCAGAAAATTTGTCTCGGGTCGCTGCGCGACCCTCGACAAATTTTCACGAGGCTTTTCTAAACTCGAAATTTTACTTCATGCTTAGTCTGGGAGTGGATACCACTCGTTTAAAGCTTCAAATTCAACTCTATTAAAAATCAACGAATGTCAGAAAATTAACAGCTAAAATAATTAAGAAAATGTAATGTGATTTTATAAAAATTAAGATATTTTTCTTGAATAGTCTAAATCATTTCGAAAACATTTACTTTAATCATGTGACTACGATATCTTTTGTCATTTTGACATCCGCAGTTGTTGTTTCAATTCCATAGCATGTCATTATTTTTATAAAATCACATTATTTTTTCTTAGTTATTTTAACTTAG